>WTXI01000440.1:0-25420 GCA_022376515.1 Lactifluus volemus
TATTAAATACGGGCAAAATGCCCCTCAAAATGTAACGAAGTTTGTCCTCCCCGTTCCGTTCCCTCTCGTCCCGCGTCCTCGAAAACCCTTCGATTTGACCCATACCTGTTGTCAGCAACACGCTCGCCATTGGGCGTCTCAGGGCTGCAGTTACGAAGTGTGAGTGGTATGCACATAATCACATGTGGGAAAGATGACTTACTATGGGACTGGCTTAAGTGGATGACCCTCACCAACAAAGGACCCGATGAAAGTAGCGAATTGAAGCTTTTGCTTCAATGGACGGAATATCGGGTTATACTTGGGAGTGTTGGGAGTCTCGGGCGTGCCAGGGTTCGGGCCAATGTTCGGCATAGTGCCAGTATCAATGGGTGAAGAAGACAGAGAGGTGAGAGGCGAGAGAGGGCTCGGAGGCACGGAGGCAGGGAGTAATGCAGGCATTGCCTGTTGACCTCGTCGAACAAAAAGCCATGTCTTTATACCAGTTGTGAATATTAAATTTCATTCTGTTGCGAGCATGGTTGCAAGACTGCTTTCTGAACACCAAGTGCCAGGCTAATGGCTTGCATTCAGTGAACAAAGTTTCATTTGGACATTCTCCGTGCAGGGTCGGATGTGCAGGGTCGAAAATTTTTACTTCCCCTGGACATATCTACAATTTCATGACAACAAAAATCTAGCTATAACTGGTAATTCCGGGGGCGGGAGGGACTAACTACCTAAGGAGCAGGGAGGGCATAGCTAATTTTGGAGGAGGCGCGTCGGGGCGTTACGGTGACGGTCACATGTGTGAGTGCGTGACTCGGGGTTCTCCGAAACGTGGGAAGTAAACAGTGTGACTGTTACAATCACGTGAAAATTATGTAATTCTTTGTTACTGCTCACTTGCCCGTGTTTGAATAGCTGACATAATCAAACTCTCTCCAGGTACAGGATCAATAGTTTTAAATTGACAGACGCGGCCTCAAGCGTTGTGATTTCGATGCAAATGATCCACAGACATTATTCGTCCCAAGTATTCGTCTGTCGCTACAGTAACGTGTTGTGTGAACGAATAAATCCGGAAGATATATGATTGGCTCTTGATTTTTTCGGAAACCGTGGTGGAGCGGGAAATTGAGTCGTACGTAATTAGTGTAACCACAGTTATCTTGCTTCCGCCTCTTACCCCCATTCACCCTCTTTCTTTCTTTCGTTAATCATGCCCTCCTCATCATCTTCGCAGGCTGCTACTGTCTCTCGTTCTCCATCTCCCACGACTCCTTCAACTCCTGATTCACCTGATGACTTCCAAGTCGCTTCTACCGCTGACTTCTCCACATGGTATAAAACGCTACCGCCAGAACCGACTTCTCCCTCATATTTGGACGAGAACTCACCCCATTTTTTCAACAACACAACTAAAGAAGATAGCACGAATATTCTCTCGCTGGATGACCTTATCCAAGACTATGCCTATGACGAGTAGGTTTCCTCATTTTAAGCTCGGCGCACGTGTCGGCCTTAATCACCACGTTAGTTCTTTATCCCCGGCTCAATCTACTGTTGCTGTTGCAATTCCTATCACTCCCCCCAACGTCCCCAACTCTCCCACCTCCGCCTCTCCCTCTATCTCACCACCTCAGTCCTTTATGAATTCACCCACAGTCCACATGATTCCCCCAAGAATCCCCTTATCCTTGACAAAACCTGTCCCACCTCCAGCCTCACAGCCGCGTAAAAAGGATCTGTCAACTTCTCAAAGAATCGTATATCCATCAAAGGACTCGTGCTCAAAGTTCGTTTCTTTCAACCTATCCGGCACTGTCCCGATTTGGCTACTCACTCTCCCTCACTCCTCGGTAGCCTTGCTATAATGATTCCCAGCATACCAGAGGGCGGTACAAAGTCTCGTGTAGAGACCCAGGTCCGCGTCACCGTCGATCTCGCCTATGCAAGCGCTGCCGCGGGGGAGCAACCCTCCCAATATGACCGTGTTGGTTCGTGGAAATGGTTGAGACTACCCAAGGGCACCGCAACTAAGAAGAGAACGCGAAAGGAGGGAAAGATTGGTGTGCCCTTTTTTCTTACCACGCCTCAGCATTCATTTACGTCTAGCGTAGAAGCATTGGCCGAAGACACACTCCAGCTTGGCGTAGAGATAACGTGTGCATCATCACCTCATTCTCGCGTTGTTTGTTGTTCTAGTTGTCAGGGTCGCGAGGTGGATTTTTTTCCCCCTGTTTCTGATCGACTCCTCATATTCCTTTTTTTTTTCTCGCAAAGGCAAAGCGTGTCGCCCGAAAACTGGCACAGCGTGTACGCCCCCAACGGTGCGATTCTGACTCGCCGGAGGTGGCAAATACTGCCGCTGATGGTGCAATTGAGTCATTCAACATAGTTCAATTCAACTGTCCAGAAGTGCTCAACTTCTCCTCTGGCACTGTCATCTTCCCACTCCGTATCACTTGTTACTGCCGCCATCACCGCGAACGCGTTGGATTCCATGTTCACTTCACCATGTCCGATCATGCTGGTAGGGTCGTCGGCACGGGGACTACACATCCAATCATGATCACAGATGATCATAAGAGCACCGGCGCAAATTCAAAGCAGCCTCCCCCTCCCGAAGCAGATTGGTCCCAGGTATCTGGCGACGGTGCCCCAGAAAAGGCAACCTCCTCCAAGCGCAAGAAAACACACTCCTCGGAGACAACCTTGGATCAGGGTAAAAAGAGGCTTAAACTAAATGCCACCGGCACTTCTCGCCGCGAGTCTAAGGGAATTTCCCGAAGAAGCAGTTCGGGCAGCTTGAACTCACCGTCTGTCTTCACGTCCGCCCTTCCTACAAGGGCAACGACACCTTCTCAGCCCGCCAGTTCTGGACCTCCTAGTCAGTTTAGTGGCACGGCTCCGCCTTCACCACGCGCTTTCGGTAGTTTCATTGCTTCGAATGCGGAAGTATCTTTACCTTCGCCCAGATCTTCGGTCGCTTCGCCTTGTGGCCCCGAGACTTCTAACATCGACGGGCCCGAGCAATCCCTATCGTTACCTGAAATGGCACTATTGGCGGTCGCAGAGCGTGGTGTCTCTCCGTCGACCTTCTTACCTACCGCCCCTCCGTCTCCCGTAGCTGTCTCTGTCCCACAATACCGACTCTTACAAGACACTCTGACGTCGACTTCGCTTCCATTTATGTTCTTCCCTGAGCCCCATCCGATGACGCCGCCTCCGCATCCGCGCATCCATCGACTCATTCCATCATCGGGCCCGATTATTGGGGGAATCGAGGTTACGGTACTTGGATCAAATTTCCATCCTTCACTGCAACTCCAGTGCATCTTTGGGGATGTTGTGGCGAGTTCTACCCAACGATGGAGTGACAACACACTTGTTTGCATTCTGCCGCCTCGCGCAACATCGGGTGTGGTTGCAGTATGGTTTAACGGGTTGCAGAAGGAAGATGATGGCACACCACCGTGCTTATTCACCTACACAGATGAATCAGACCGCGCACTGTCCGTTCTTCTGTTTTATGAACTGTTTTACCTTGCTAATACTTCGGGGGCAACAGGATGGAACTAGCACTTCAGGTCGTTGGCCTCAAAATGACGGGAAAATTGGAAGATGCGAAAAGCGTTGCCATGCGTATTGTTGGGCCTGCGAATGAGGATACACCTAGTGGATCCAACGCCCCCAACGTGATGCAGCTTTCCACTGACTCCATCTCCATGGGTCTCCGCTCGGCACTACATCGCATGGGCCCCTGGAGCGGACTGGAGAAGAGGATCATTGACCTTCTATCTCTTCTTGACGTGCGAATCGACACGTCCTCAGGAGTCACTCTTGCTGTGGCGATGGAGCACACGACAAGTGGTGGGCAGACGTTGCTGCATTTCGCTGCATTCCTCAAATACCCAACGCTCGTGAGCTTCTTGATTGAGCATGAAGCGGACAAGGACGCGCGAGACCACAATGGGTACACTGCGCTGCACTTTGCGAGCTTGGTCGGGGCCCAGAGCTGCGCAGCCATCCTTCTCGGCGCTGGAGCTGATGTGGAAATCGTTAACGTCGAGGGCAAGACAGCTCAAGAATTGGCCAGCTTCGACTTTGCTGATGTGGAGGTTGACGATTCTGCCGCAGATGGGGAGTCCCGGTGGGGAGATGGCGAAGATTCTGACGATGAAAGAATTCCCAAACCCGTTCTTTCGCGACGTCCTTCCCGCCGTGGTGTCGAGGTTACACCTTCACCCACATCGGAAGATGACGGCGACGGCCACCACCACGTACAAGCAGAGGTCGGAAAAGAGAAGGGTGACAAGGATGTCGACAAGAAGCGGACCCCGACGTTCATGCGTACCATCCGACGGACTCTGGCACGCGTACAGCCAAAAGATGGAATTATGCCGTACATGCCCCATCTCGCTCTCCCGCAACTCTTGCAACTCCCCGGCATGCCTGTCGTCCCATGGGCCGCACTTCCACAGATGCCGACAGTTTTCCCAGTTTACGTACCTTGGCCAGTGTCCCTCCGCACGTCCAGGGGCTCAGATACCGACACTGACACGAATGGGCCCGCATCGCCGAAGCGTAAAGTGCGCTCATTGCTGACGCCGCAAGAGTGGCGCGCTCTTCTGGAAGACTGGCTCGTGCAAGGACCACCAGCAGCTATGCAAACGCACGACGATGAGGCGCCTCCGGTATACACGCCTCGTGCAGAGGGCGAGGCTGGGCCATCCGGGGCGGGTTCGTCCATGTCTATGTCAGAGCGGCCTATCGCGCGCCCGGTAGGATATGACACTGGCCTTGTCCCAGACGATCGGGAGGTTAATGCGTATGAGTACCTTCCGAGAAAGAAGGCGAAACACAATGGTTTGTTTTGAGCTAATCACCGAAACCCTGTGCTGACTGCTTTTACTGTTTGCGCAGAGGACCGCATGCTCCTGCTATTCTGGATCCCCATTCTATTACGTGAGTCAACTCTAGATGCTGCAGTTCAATGTCTTGACGCTGACGCTTGCGCTTCTGCTCTAGTGGCCCTTTTGTGGGCATTTGTGCACGGGGTACGCATCGCGATTCATTCCGTGCGAACAATGGGACCGTTGAGAGCCCTCTTACGACTCTGAGAGGAAGCTCCGGTTAAAAAGTCAAATTTTGTATTTTGTGAAGTTGTTGTCGTATCGCTACATTATCACACGATTATGGTATAACTTAGACGGCGAGGGGACAAGTATTTAATTAATTCAATTCATGTACCACTTGGATCGAGAGCAAACAACGTCGGCGCCCTCAACCCCCTTCTACATTGTCGCTGCTCATGGCGGCGCAGGGTACCACCCACCCTCGTCCGACTCCTCGATTAGACGCAGCCTCCGCACAGCCCTTTCTTCCACGCTGGCCACCTTCTTCCCCGAAGCCCCCGGCGCAGGCGCAATCAACAGCACCACCACGTCGTCCACGCTGAACACTGCAACCAGACTCATCGCCGCGCTCGAAGACGACCCCAACTTTAACGCAGGCTACGGCTCGAACCTCACCTTTGATGGTGACGTAGAATGCGACGCGGCGCTCATGGACAACTCCAACTCGGACGCGTCGTCGTCATTTGGGTTTGGGAGTGTCGGAGCTGTGAGTGGCGTGCGTAATCCTGTGATGCTCGCCCGACGCGTGCTAGACGCACGACGACGCCAACGAGGGACGTCGATGTCGATGGGTCGCGTACCGCCGTTGATGTTGGTGGGTGAGGGAGCTGCAAAGTTTGCGCGTGAGGTTGGTGTGTGTGTGGTTAGGGAGACTGGAGAGATGGTTGCGCCTAGGGCAAGAGAGGAGTGGCGCGTTTGGAAGGCGCGATGGGAGCAGGAGGAACGGGAAGTGCTGCAAAGGCACGTTGCAGCAGTAGCAGCTGCTGCCTCCATCGAGGTCGCAGAGCCAGATGCCAGCGTTGGTGTTGATTCGCTGCATGCGCGGCAGGATACTGTCGGTGCTGTGGTGCTCTTGGATGATGCGGGAGACATCCAGGTCTCCGCTGGAGTGTCGAGGTGCGAACTTGCTCACGTCGTCGTCGTCATCGCCGTCCATCCCGTACGCTTACTCGCGCCTTGTCGACCTTTTTTTTTCAGCGGGGGTCTACTTCTCAAGCCCTCTGGTCGCGTAGGCGAGGTTCGTCTTTTTTTACGGATTTTTTGTCGTCTGTTCCATCTCTTGGTTTTTGGCTTGTTTTTTTTTTGGCCCTGCGCGAAAACTGAACTGAAACTCATCAAAAAGTGATTCGGTTCTACCATAGGCAGCCGTTTTTGGTGCTGGTTGTTGGGCAGAACGATTGGTTGATGGTCGCAGCATCGCGTGCAGTGTCTCTGGACAAGGAGAACTTATCATACAGTCTTCCCTTGCCAAAACTTTGGCGGAGAGGATCGCCGCAGCTGGAGCGACCGATGATGGCGACACGCATGACATTCTGCAGTCCGTGCTCGTCGATCAATTTTACAGTGCGTACCAAACCTCCGCAAGCAGCGATAAATGAACTTTCGTAAAAACTCCCTTCTTCTGTTATTATTAGGCAAATGGTATCGACGAGGAGAACATCAACCGGAAGTAGGCGTGCTCCTCCTTACCCAGGGCGTAGATGGGGACCAAGACACCACTGGTCCGTAAGCACTCTGCTCGCACCAAGACTCTAAACTTTAGTCTGAAAGGACCTTCAGCTAGACTTTGGTGTGCGTTCACCACTCAAAGCATGGCCGTCGCCTACGCGTCCTCTCGACAACCCAAACCAAAGGTAAGGCACACCCCAACCATTCGAATTCGAACTATCGCCATTAAATGATAATCGATGATCGCTAGGCTATCGTTTTACGGAACATGACTCACGATTTTGGAAAGGATGATGGTTGCCCGCCGCTATTCATCACCAGCCTTCCTTGTTAGTATGTCGACTTGGATTGTGTAACATCGTACTCTAAAACTAGTTTCCTTCTTTATTGTATTGGTCACTGAGAGTTTGACAAGACATGATATGAGGGTACCCACTGTTGAAAAAAGGGCCTGGTGAAAGCTTGTTAACTTGATGTACAGGGACAGTTTTTATGAATCCCTGAGAGGGGAGGTTGAACATGTATATGTACTTACTGCTCTCCCTCCAACCCCCTCGAAAGGTAGTAAATACGTTTCGAGGTGGTTGGATGGAGAGCCGTAAGTTACCTTGCTTGCAAGGTTTGCTGCGGGCGATATTCACACGTGCGTTGCCATAGGAACCATCAAAAGTTTACGTGATAATTTTACCGCTCCGAGTTACCTGTACAGTAAATCCCGTCGTCAAACTCCTCTACTTTGTCTGCTGCATGATTCTCAAGTACCAAATGCATGGCTATGGAACCAATTTGGAGGGAACATGGTCCGCTGTCTCGTAGGCGATCCACGACTGCCATTTCGCCGTATACTATGCCAAGGGCGCACCGCGCATCGCTACCGGCACACGCTCTGAGCCGCGATCGCATGCCGTCCCCAACGAAGGTGAGAATGAACGCGAGCTGCCCCGCCCCGCGTGCAGGATATTCTAGGCAAGGACCGTGTCGGCTCGGCCTGAATCAAGACCCGAGCCTGACCATATTCGTGTGTGTACGAAATTGGAGCTTTTCTGTTCGACGTCGACCCTAGTACTGCCCTAAATACCTCTTCCCCATCAAGTCCGCTCTTATATCACGACCATTTTGAATATTGATGGGCCTGAGAGACGTACTTGGATGCACGCCGGCTACGAGATCTACCTTGTCCGTTGCACGGCCCAAGACATTGTTGAGGTGCTCTAAACCAGAAACCCACTTGCGCCTAGAGCGTTTGTTCTGGCCCACGTCATTCGGAAGCGGACGTTATTCTTATTGGGCGTTATCAATAGTCGGTGCAATACGAGCGATCCAGCCGTTCAAGTTCATGCAAGGACCAGTGCAAGGACCGGCGTGGCCCAGACTCTCCCACAACCTCTCAATCGGCCAACCCGGATATGATTGTCCCACTGGCAACTGCAGCCTTCTCTGATCGATCATCTTGGACGCGAAGATGCTATGGACCCATTTGGGCCACTGTCTCTGCGGGCGTTTTTGCTGGACACAGCATCGAGTCGCTCAGCGGTTCCGTAAATCCGCAAAACTTTTTGGACAGCTGCCTTTCTATGCACTCCCGAATGCCACACATACATTCTGAGCTGGGTTAATTGGTAATCATGCTGCTACTTTATGTCATCTCAGGCTCCATTGAGTATTATGCGTTCAACAGGTACTTTGGCGTGGCTACGGTTCAAATGACCCGTTGCTCTGCACATAGCCCGTGGTACACCGGCAGCATAGAAATCTGTGGGGTAAACATCCCCTTCTATCAGCTGTCTTTCCCACCACCACGGCCGTTTCGTATGGACTCAGCAGGGGACGATCGGATGCATAACCCCGGTCAATAGATAGAGAAGGACAACACGTCTGTGGTTTAAATAACGACAGCTCTGAAAAAAGGATGGGGACGTAAGGTGACTGTGTTGTTTGCCTCGTGATGGCCTGTGGCAACGGTGACTTAAAGTTAACATGGTAGCAATGTGGGGGATGAAGCCTTGCACCTGTAATTGTTTGTCAATAGTTTTCAGGGTAAAGGTCGTGAGCTTCACACTGGGAAGAACAGCTTGTTCACATGGCTATTCAGCTTTCGTCTTCCGATTATCTCGTCTTCCCAGTTACTGGACCAACATCTTCCACGCTGAACCACTCCTGGTGGGTATTGTACCAAATCCGTGTCAAAAAATATTCGAGTCTGTATGTCAACTACAAATAATAAAGTCCAGTCTTCATAGGTCAATACATCACACTACTTGCAACCTGCATAGTCCACAAGCAAGGTGGCCGAACATAGATAAAGGTAAGCTAAAAAGGGCTGCGAGAGTGTCCTTAAGGAGCAGTAGAAGTACTGAAAAGCACTAATATTACATGAGCAATCTGCAATGGTTTTACCTTGGCTGAAACTGAATGTCTGTGCCAACAGGGCAAATAAATCCCCAGCCATGCCACCACCTCGATAGACTCCCACCACGCCGAAGAAACCAAAGCCAGCGCGCTATTCAAATCATGCGCCTGCAAAAATGCACGTAACGACTTGCATGCCAGTGCGCAGTGCAGAGATGGTGTTGATAAGTGAGGAGGCATGCAGAGCCTGAAGGGAATGCGCCCGGATAGACGGTAAGTACTTATTCCTCAACAATGAACCATTCACCGCCACAGTTACTTCCAGACAACACCATGACGACCACCACTGGCCGCGCCGAATACGCACTCCACCGGCGCCCCGACAACGTTGTCACAACAGCCGCACAGGACGCCGCCTGACAAGACGTGATCTCGCACTGACTGACTGGTGATAATTTTAGACACATCACAATGCCCCCTACTATATTGTACATTGTAGATCAATGAGAGGGATGAGTGCTTTGGCTTATGGCTTGCGCTTGGACAAAATATCTTTTCCTTCGATTTTTCTGCATTCTTAGAGTACCGGCTTGGATGTACATACCATACCGTTTAGGAGGTGTGCAAGCGCTGAACGGTCCACCGAAACACTTGCCATCGCCTGGGCTCACACCCCCTTTAATGCTTTCGTTCACACCCTATGGTCTTGTCTTTATTTCATTTCACAAACTCAGCTGAATGTGCATGCTAAAGGCCTATTCTACTAGTAATGGATCTATCTCGCGAACCTCCTCCTTAAGTTTTTCTCGCCCTGTATTCTGCACACCTGGTCCCCCCTTCTCCAAACGGGCAGCGGCATCCCAAATTTAGTGAGAATCTGGAACTTTGCCGATAAGAGCTTTTACTTCGTACAAGAGGCGGGAGTGTCCATTGGAGCAGGTTCAAATAAAGAACGGAAGGGAAGTTCTCCATCTTTACAGTGCTCAAAATAAGTGGGAGGTGGAGCTGGCTTGCCATCCGGAAACGCTTGCTTGTAAAGCTCAAGCATGCGACGACTCGCCTCTTGTTCTTTCGCGTCCCATACCGGTGGATTGGGGATCAAACGCGCGCGCGTCGTATTAATCCGTATATCCCCCTTCGGTATCAGAGGTTCAAGTTTGCCTATAGATATGAGAGAGGGGAGTGCAAACTAGCAGGCAACTTACGCCACGCAGCTGCCCACGCCTGGTAATACTGCTCCATTTTCGAAGCCTCAATCTCGCGAATGACTGAGAATATTTGTTCAGTTGGTACATCGATGTCTAGTTTGGTTAGGGCGGCCTCGACGGTGTCGATTGAAAAACAGCCTGGGGGTGGGGGTGGGGCGAGGGTGGGGCGAGGAGAGAAGTTCATGATAGCAAGTTAGGAGGAGTACGGTACAACTCTCGCATATTAAATAACCGTGACAAGAGGACGTGCCCCTAAGGATAAGCGCTCGCCAAGCCCCGGATCCCGCAAAGTTTTTCGGAATTGAACTCAGAATTTACCAAGAAGTTACTTTTGACTAGTGCATTCTCAAAAAGTAAATAAGTATTAAAAAAAAGTGATGAAAAGTCATCAAAGTGTCAAAAGTGAAAGAGTGACTTTCCTCAGGAAAGCAGGGAATCCAGAGGAGCACAAAGGGAGTATTTCACTGATAAGACGTCGAAGCCAGATTTCTTCTTTTGCAGCGTGAGTCGGTGCGACGTATTCGGCTTCAGCCGTCGAGAGGGTAATTCGTCTTGCTAAAGAGACGAATATGATCAAAGCACCTTGATGAAAGATGGTAACGACGTCGAAGAAGCTTTTGTCACTCCAGCCCGAAGAGAAAGGCAACCGCAGAAATGAGTCGGTGTAAAGCCATCGTGCACGAACGTTATTATAATGGTGGGGGATGATTCCGAGTCAGCTGAACCTGTCCTCAGTGAGGGACGCGCAGGTGTGATGTGACGTGTTTGTGACCAGACGCGTTCTCCTTCTCGCAATGATGAACTTGAAAATCATGAAATCAATCCTCTCTCTTTAGGATCTTATGGTCTTGTCTTTATTTCACATCACAAACTCAGGCTGCTACTGTAAAATTATTGTTACTGCCTATTCCAATGGATCTCTCTCGCGTGCCTCTTCCTTGAGATTTTCTCGCCTTCAAGTTGTATTCTGCACATCCGCTCTTCTTCAAACTTCAATGACAGGGGGGCGGATAGCAGCACCCAAAATATACTGAGTATCTGGAGTGTTGCTGATAGGAGTGTTTACTTCGTCCGAGAGGCGAGAGCGTTCTTCCCCCAGGGAGTCGGCCTTTCGAGTGCCGGAGGGTGGGGAACAGTGGGACGTAGATCTGGCACCTTGGTATCCAGAAACGTTTGCTTGCAACGCTCATGCATGCGACGTCTCTCTTCTTGCTCTTTTTCGTCCGGGACTGGTGCCAAATAAGCGTATGCTGGGATAAAAAACCGAAAATCCTCCTTCGATATCTGAGGAGCAACCTCGCCTATGGATATGAGATAGGGGAGTGCAAACTAGCAAGCGACTTACGCCGCAGTACTTCCCACGCCTCATAATACTGCTCCACTTTCGAAGCCTCAATCTCACGAATGACTGAGGAAAGGTGTTCAATTGATATATCGATGTCTAGTTTGGCTAGGGCGGCCTCGACTGTGTCGATGAAAAAATAGCCTGCGGGTGGGGATTTGGGGGGCTGGGGGGGAGGGAACTCCGTCATGGCAAGTAGTGGTAGAATACTACACACAAAACTTTGCATCTTTATAACCGGGCGCCCCTAAGATAATGATAAGATAAGTGTTCGCCAAGCCCCAGATCCCACAAACCGGTAAAATTTGTCCCGCAAAGTTTCTCGGAATCTAACTCTGACTCTCTGGCAAGTGCATGACGCGAGATGTCTCTTGTGTTGCTTGCAAGTTGAACATTGAGCACCGATCCACCCACGGACATCCGTCAGGCCACCAATATTTATCAGGTATTATAATAATGTGGTTGGTCGATAAAATGAAGTTTGCTGCACTCACTTGTACTGCTCTGCGGACAACTCGGTCGACGATCCACCTTGTCAGGGGTTGCCGAGATCCGCCTCCGATTCCCCTGAGCGAACGTGACACGTTCTCCTTCAGGAGGGGTCATCAAGAGATGAGCGACTCGGTCCGCCAACGGTATCCATAGCCGGGTAGTCTGCACCACTGTTACACTGCACCTGGCTGTCCACAGCCAGCATTGCGGAGAGAAAAAAATGCACATCGTGTCGTAGTCCTGCAAATTGGCGGATCCTCTTGTTATACCCCTTTCTACCCTCGAGCTGTTGCATATACAAATAACAATTTGCGCGATGCATCTTGTCACTTGTCAGGGGTTGCCAAGTTCCGCCTCTGACAATAACTCGGTGGCAATTTTGTTATTAATAAATGACTCGGCCCGCCGATGGTGACCCGTGATCGACCATGAAAGGCCGTGACGGTGAGGGGACGGGCCTGCTATTTGCGACGCTGACGGCGATTGTGGCTATGAATGCACTGGGGATTTATTTCCTATTTTCCACACCGGCGACGCCCTGGTACAATCCGGGGGCCTCCGAGTCGTACTACTTCTGGGTCTCGGAGTGTGCCGTGGTGAACCCACCTTCGCCGATGCTGGCCGTTTGTAGCTCCGGGTTCCATTTTTCTGTACATCCCGTATCCTCAGGGACAGGATCCATCCCGTTTGCTGAGTCCGCACTACCTGCAGCCGACTGAGAATTCGGACCCTGTTGGTGTGATGTTGATCGAAAAATGCATTAACATTATACCACATGATCACAATAAATAGTATGCGCGTCATGTTTACACAAGCCCTGTACTTGACGATGAAGCAACTCGTCCACCGGTAAGGCACTGAGGTAAGCAATATAACGGCGAAAGCCTTCCACACTCGTAGCACGCGGGCCCGGCGAGGTCGAGTTGCGTGCTTTTGGCGGCCCAGGCATCGCTGTCATGGCGACGACAACGTTTTTCATCAAACACGGCGAGCTTCAGCAGCTCATCGCAAACTCGCGGACATATTCGGATTAGCTCGTGCACTTGGCGGTCGCGGAGCGCCGTTTGAGACACCATTTACAGGAGGTATGGATGGCCGAGACGCGTTGAGACGCTGGAGAGTTTTCATTGGGAATTTGGTCCTGAAACGGAGCAAGTATCAATATTGTGAAACGACTTCACCATGTCCGTATGTCCATAATCACACACCTGCAGGTAGAGCACACGGGGACGGGGGAACAGAATACTAGATCGCGACGTCAGGATAAACACCCTGAACTCGAGATAACGGGTAACTTACTGGATAAACAGACGGAACAGACGAATCCAATGTCAACAATGTTTTTATGGCAGAAACACGCAGCTCGGAAGTCGACCTTGTCTTGCCGGGGGACTGCTATGATATGCCGCAGGGAGGGAGGCGGAAGAAACGACATCTAAGGAAAGTAGTGGGTAAGTACTGCTAGTCTATTTACCAACCATGGCCCCAAAGAACGTACCACAAGGTACTGAAGGAAAGCGTCGCGTCGTTCGAGAAGTATGTAAGATCCCCCGGTTAGGTGCGCCGCTTGCTGGAGGAAGACTGTCTCCTCCCCGAAAACTTTGCAAACATCGATGGTAACTTTCTAGTGGACATAGGGCATTCAGTCGCTTGAGTGATATCAGCGAATCAATAATGCGTACCAATTTCTGAGCAGAAAATATAGAGTTCATGACAGGGATGTAAGATGCAGAGAGGTCAGGAGAAACGGAAAGAATTAGGATGCGGGGATCCATAGAGGTCGATTCGTCGGTCGTGCTTCCGGAGGGTGGATGAGCCAAACGGTTGATGACTAACTACATAATAAGGACGTGTCCAGCAAAACCTGAGAAACATACAGCATAGAGCCTTTGTCAATGCCCCCACCAAAGCGACGGAGGCTGGAAATCGGTCAGTGAAGGATTGAGGAGGAAGGCCGTCCACAACACACGTTCTTCTGTCAGCCCTTCGATGAGATCTAGCTCCTTTTGTATGTTACTTGTGACGACCGAGTTGACCAGCTTGAACGGGCGATAAGAGTTAGCATCAGCAGGTGGGTCATGACTATTTGCCGAGGCAGCGTCTAAGGAAGAGTAGAGCATCGTGCTGCGATCATAGTTCAGCCATAGAAGGGGTCTATTTCTTTATTGGAGAACGGACCTCTTCCCAGGGAGTGCACCAAAGACAGCCAGAGTGTTTTCATGTTTGGCTGCGATGTGAGAGTTGAGGAAGGTCAATACATGAGAAAGAAATGTTTGAAACGACAAAGGGTAAGAGTTGGTGGATTGAGCAGACAAATGCCACTGTGAAGGAGACAAGTCGATGATGAGGGAAAGATGAGAAGAGCCATCCATGATGCATGCATGACCGTGACATGCTCATTGTGGCTGATCTCGTATCGAACCCCGACACGTGTCCGGTTCGCGGCCCCCCGACCTGCCAGGGACCATCGATTCCCGACATTTAGCGTCTCACTTCGCTTCATGGAAGAAATTTCTCGTTCTGTATTAGATATCAGATTTCCGAGTGATATCATTATGCTAGTTACTAAGGGAGAATCATCAACAAAAGATGGGGATGAGGCGTTGCTCCACCCCCAAAATGATCGCACTGCGATAGCTAACGTCGACAGGCATGTCACGCGGCATGGGCCGGTGCCAGAAGCGCCATCGAGTATTCATCTTACGCCGCAAGGTCGGCTGTGTGATGATGGCACGCCATCGAAGAGGGCCGCAGCTATTGTGGCAGCTGAGCCGTGCCAGCTAATTGCGGCCGAAGGGATCGCGCTAATTTTGCTCATCTTAGCTAGTGTACACCTACCAATGAAGGGGACTGGCAACAGACGTCGCGAAGCGAGCCGGGTCACCGTCCGTGTGGAAGAATATAGATAAGACCCGGGGCGATGTCACAACATGCTGACCACACGCGCTGGTGATGGCTCAGTCGGCGAGAACGACAACAAGCGCACGGCCCCATGAACCTTGTGTTTCGACTATAAAAAAATGGAAAAAAAAGACAAATAAAATAAAAAGAATAATAGGGATCTCGCTGGTGTCTCGGAAGGCCGAGACGGAATCGAATTGCGGGAATTCAGGGAGCAAATTTGTGGCCAAGACGCATTTATCGAAGTTCGTCACGGGCGGTGACGAACAAACACTGGCCGGCGTTGCCCGTAGCGATGGCCACGCGTGTGAATCAACCCGGACTGCCCTCTGCCGACACTGACGCCCGAGTCAACCGTCCTTCTCCCCCTTACTCCTACATCCCCTCACCGTCTCCTAGTCCCCTTCCCCTGTTCCCGATGGCCACCCCCCAACATCGCCGAAACATGCTTTTAGACGACGACCTAGACACACCCGCGGATACCTCCTTAGCACCCTCCCCAGTACCCCAGAGCACACATTTCAACGGAGACGAATCCGACAACATGCAAGTCGACACCGAGGACGACGACGACGACGCCAGGGACGCAGACGCAGACGGTGATGCCGACATTGATGCAGATGGCGACTACGAGGAGCCTGAACAGGTCCCAGTGGGTTATAACCAAATTGCGTCTTCGTCTCGTCCTATTGCAAGACAGGTTCGTGGTACTAGTCAAGTCCTGGCGCCTGAAATTCTTATTTATATATGTTCAGGTCATACAGGATGATGACTACGTATGTTCTTTTTGGCCTACACCTTTTATCACTTTGTCTAATTACGTCTTGGAAAGGGTTACGATGGTACTCCAGATGAAGAAGACGAAGACGACGGCTCTTATGGAGACGAAGAATATGGTGGTGGTGGTGGTGGTGGTGGTGGTAGCAGTAGCAGCAAGAAGAAAGTACCTAAGAAAAAAAGGCGCCTTCCAAGCCCAAACGTATGTCCAATTATACACCCTTTCGCGTCCCCCCTGAAGCGTGCATCCGTATACCAGTAACGTCCAGGCCACCGTCTTCAGACACAGACTCTGAATACGGTGCTCGATCCAAGAAGAAGAAGAAACCCCGTGTTTCCGGCGACGAGTTACGGACCTCCAGCAGAGGCGTCAAAGTACCCAACTATGCCGATGACGTTGAAGACTTTGAACAATTCGACGAACCCCATCCGGGCTATTACATCGACCCCAATGCCCAAGAGAAAGAGAATGACGAGATTGAAGCTGTTCTTGGACATTCAAGAGAAGAAGGACACGAAGAGGATCCAGAAGACCTTTGGTACGAAAACCTCGTAAGCATCGGTCTCATATCTTTTCTGCATATGTTTGAAGCGAATGTGTTTTCAGCGCTTCCATATCAAATGGAAGGGATTCTCCCATTTGCGGAACACTGATGAGACGTATGAGTTCCTCAAACGGTATAAAGGACTCAAGCGCGTAGATAACTACATCAAGGCGTTCAAGGCTTATCAAGCACGCCTTGCAGCCCCTGGCCTCACGTCAGAGGAGCGCGAAACCCTTCTTCTGGACAAGGAACGCGAGAAGCAAGACCTTGAACTTTACAAGACGGTCGAGCGTGTCGTCTCACACCGTGATGGCCTCAAGGGTGAGATCGAATACTTCTGCAAGTGGAATGGCCTCAATTACGAGCACTGCACATGGGAGCCCCTGGAAGAAATCCGTCCAATTGCGAGGGAACAACTTGAAGCATATCGTCACCGAGAAGCCGAGGCCAAGTTCCCTTACAAAAGCATAGCCTACGCGCGTACCCAACGTCCAGCTTTCGAGAAGATTACTGAAGATCCGGACTACATCATCAAAACAGGCGGTGAATTGAAGGACTTCCAACTCACTGGATTGAACTGGCTAGCATACTTGTGGAGTAAAGGTGAGAATGGCATCTTGGCTGATGAAATGGGACTTGGGAAGGTGCGTTCTTAGCTTTGCAAAACATCAAGCGTCCATAGAATGTCGATTTTAGACTGTGCAAACTGTTTCATTCTTGGCATACCTTTTCCACCAAATGCACCAGTACGGGCCTTTCCTGGTGATCGTCCCGCTCTCAACGATCGCTGCGTGGCAGTCTCAGTTTCAGACTTGGGCACCGGACCTTAACGTGATCACCTATATCGGCACTGCCGCAGCGCGCGAAGTCATCCGCAAATACGAATTCGGTCCCTCCAATAAGAAGCTCAAGTTAAATGTGCTATTGACGACCTACGAGTTGACCCTTCGTGACGCGAAGGAGCTGTGCGATATGAAGTGGCAGGTTCTGTCTGTGGATGAGGTGTGTACACAATTTTTACTATTCATCTTACCAAGCGGTTGAGTTTCTGTATCAAGGCACATCGCCTCAAGAACTCTGAGAGTCAGCTGTATGAAGCGCTGCGGGCTTTCCCCGCCGCGTCGAAACTCCTGATTACGGGAACGCCACTTCAGAACAATGTGAAAGGTTCGTTCACTACACCTTGAGATCTATTGTGATCGAGGATTTATATGGTCCATGAGCAGAGCTCCTCTCTTTGATGCACTTCCTCATGCCCGAGAAATGCGAGTCCCACTCCTTGTGAAAGACTTTACTTTCAAACTGCTAATGGTGTTGTGTTTAGTTGCGTTGACCAACGAATTTGATCTCAATGACGCAGACCACGAATCTAAGATCAAGGAGTTACACGCCCAGCTCGAGTCCTTGATGTTGAGGAGGTTGAAGCGTGATGTACTCAAATCTCTCCCGACAAAGAGCGAACGCATCTTACGCGTGGAACTGAGTGCCATGCAAACGCACTACTACAAGAACATTCTGACAAAGAACTTCCAAGCTCTGCAGAAAAGTGCGAGTGGAAACACCAACATCAGTCTCTTGAACATCGGTTAGACTGAGTTCGCATGTGCTTCCATCCCACGCTGACACCGCTTATACAGCCATGGAACTCAAAAAGGCCGCTAATCACCCGTTCCTCTTTGACGGCGCCGAAGTGAAGACTGAGTCTGCGGAGGAAACCTTGAAGGGTTTGGTCATGAACAGCGGCAAGATGGTCTTACTCGACAAACTGCTGGCTCGTCTGCGCAGCGACGGACATCGCGTGCTCATATTCAGTCAAATGGTCCGCATGCTCGACATCCTCAGCGACTATCTGTCCTTCCGAAATTACCTCCATCAAAGGTTGGATGGAATGGTGTCCTCGGATGCTCGGAAGAAGTCGATCGCGCACTTCAATGCCCCAGGTTCCCCTGACTTCGTCTTTTTGCTCTCCACGCGTGCTGGAGGGCTAGGAATTAACCTTGAGACGGCTGATACCGTGATTATCTTTGACGTGAGTTGGTTAGTGCCACGGAAACAATGACCAAATTTGACTGTTTATTGTAGAGCGACTGGAATCCACAAAACGATCTACAGGCCATGGCACGTGCTCATCGGATTGGCCAGAAGTCACATGTCAGTGTCTATCGCTTTGTGAGTAAGGACACAATGGAGGAGGATGTTCTAGAGCGGGCCAAAAAGAAAATGGTCCTTGAGTATGCCAGTGCGTGCCCAACTGTGGCTTTAAGAAGACACAGCCGGAACTGACCTTTTTCGCTACACCCCTACAGTCATCAACCAGATGGACACGTCGCAAGCTCATCTCAGCGGCAAGACTGGTCCTACCAAGGACGTGACAAAACCAGACAATCTCAGCAGGGAAGAACTCACAGCTGTTCTCAAATATGGCGCTCAGAAGCTGTGTGTTATCGCCGTCCCTGGAAGCCTCGTGGTTGCATTAACGTTTCCATTTTCAGATTCGACAAAGACAACACACAGCAGGACAAGAAACTCGACGAGATGGATCTGGACGATATTCTCAACCGCGCTGAGGACCACGAAACCGTTACAGGTGGAGATGGTGGTGCGTCTCTCGGCGGCGAAGGCTTCCTCGCATCCGTCGCGCCAGTCAGTGATGTCAAGACTGAGATAAGTTGGGAGGAGATCATCCCTCTTGAAGAACGTCAAAAGGTCGAGCGCGAAGACGATCAGCGGAAGGCCGAGGAGCTCGCTGCATTGGACACCAAGGATAGGAAACGGTCACATGCCCCGGTGTCTTACGAGGGCATGGATGTGGATCAGCCTATGTCTGCGACTACCAGCAAGAAGCCGAAAGGACCGGCCCCGGCCCGGAAGAGTGCCAGTCAGAAGGCGATGGAGCTCAAGGAGCGTGACGTCCGTGTTCTTATCCGCAGCATGCAAAAGTGGGGCGACATCCGACAGCGTTACGACGTCATTGTAAGTCTCCATCTGTTCCTTGTCGTACCTACGACTAATCTTCCACAGGTCAACGACGCCAAGCTCCAGGATAAAAACAAAGGAATGATCATCGATGTCGCCGACGACATTGTCGAACTCTGTGAAGGCGCTGTCAATGAAAATAATGTGCAAAAGCAAACTCGCGTGGCCGCCGGAGAGACTTTAACTACTGCCCAGAAGAGCAAGGCGGTGTTGGTGACATACAGGAATGTTGGGAATATCAACGCCGAGACTGTCATCTCCCGAACCCGGGACTTGCACATCCTCTTTAAAATTCTCAGCCCGCTCAGCGTGGATGAGTTGTATGCATGGTCGATACCCGTGGATAACATTCGTCCCACACTCAATTGGTCCGGCCGATGGGGTCCGCAAGAAGACTCTATGCTCCTTGTTGGTGCATACTTTCATGGTTTCGGTAACTGGGAGGCCATCGCCAAGGACCCAAAACTTGGATTGTCGGATAAATTCTTCTTGGAGGAAGGCAAAAAGGGCGAGGACGCGTCAACGAAACCCATTCCGAATGCAATCCACCTCGTGCGACGTGGCGACTACCTTTTGGGACTTCTACGTGACCACGAAGAGAAGCTTCGTTTATACGAGACTTCACTCAGAACGAAAGGACAGCTAAGGAGTTCTGCATCGCCCCCGCCTGTTGCCTCGTCTTCGTACAGCGGAAGCAACAAGCGGCGGGCTGAGAGTGAGGCAGTTGCCTCGGTCGAAGACACTAGCGTGCGGAAGCGGAAGCGAAGGCCAACCCCGACTTTCACGGACTCGGAGTCTTCTGACGAGTGGTGAGTTTCTTATCCTGTTTGCGGCATTTAAGTGACGCAATCTTCGTAGTCCGTCGATGGATGAAGCTGCCACCAAGGAAGAGCTTCGTCCCGTCAAGAAGCAGCTAGTGAGTGTCTTTCTGGCGGCTACTTACGCTTAGTTAAAAGTGCCCTCAGAAACAACTAAAGCTATCTGGCGGAGATATGCCTCGCGACGACAAAGTCGCAATCCTGAAGGAATCCTTGGCTGCGATCGGGCGCCGCATAGAGATCGTCCTCGAAACTAAGCAAGCTGCAGGGGAGGATCGGGATAGATGGCGAAGGCACCTCTGGACGTGCGTAAACCAGCAGACCCCTTTACCTTCTCCAGGTTTTGACTTTGTGTTGTCGTAGATTTGTCACGTTGTTCTGGCCCAAGAAGGTGAAGGCCGGTAAGCTCGAAGAGATCCACGCAAAGATGGTGATAAAAGAGGCTGGGGATGCAAACATACCAAAGAAGCCGCGGTTGAGTTCGAATGGCAAACCAGCCGGTAACGGTGCAACCCCATCGATTTCAGTTAGAACCAATGGCAAACTACATCGGGGACCATAGCTGTGTAATTTACCCTCTGGTACCCCATCTGCGCCCTACTTCTCTCCTTTTGTTATAGTCTGCTTTGTTCTTTTTCCTTACTCAAGTACTCTATAATGTTATTTGAATGTTCTCCAGGTTGTACGTATGTCCGTATATTTGTGATCGATTACAGTGTCAACCTTTCAACCTTGTCCAATATTATTAATAATGTGATTACTCAGCTCAAAGTGGCTCTTCGGTCCGGCGCATGAAGTTTACCTAAGCTCGAACGGTCAGTTACTTACTACTCTATGGCATCTTCGAGCGGTAAGTAGGCTGGAATTAGTTTTTATATGAAACACCCTGATATTTATGCTGTAGCCGTCGGTAAGCTCTCTCGTGAGGAGTTCCGTCGTCAAAAGGACTTGGATGCGGCTCGAAAGGCCGGTACAGCACCAGCAGCTCTCGATGAGGAGGGTAAACCCATCAATCCTCACATTCCCCGTACGAACCCACCTTTTTCTTATGACCCGTGAATATGCTCAACGTTCTTTACAGAGTACATCTCACAAGCACCGTGGTACCTGGATACGGGCGCGCCTTCCCTCAGCCACCAACGTCGACCTACAGATGACCGCTCTGGCAACAAGCTCGACCAATGGTACGAGAGAAGCGCTACTTCAGGACCGGCTGCGAAGAAGTATCGAAAGGGCGCGTGCGAGAACTGCGGTGCGATGACGCACAAGCGCCAGGACTGCCTCGAGCGTCCTCGCAAGAAGGGCGCAAAGTATTCTAACAGGGATATCGCGCCAGATGAAGCGATACAACATATTGAAGCTGGTTACGACGCGAAGCGTGATCGTTGGAATGGGTATGATCCTGCGGAGCACAAGAGGATATACGACGAGTACGAGGCCATCGAGGCTGAAAGGCAACGTCTCCGCGAGGAGGAAATCGACAAGCAAACGACGACGGACATGGCTGCTGTGCGAAAGGTGGCAAAGGCGGGCAAGGCGGAGGGCGATCCGGACTTTGGGTCTAGCGACGAGGAGGATGCGGATGAGGACAAGTACGCCGACGCTGCAGACGCGGTTGGCCAGAAGATGGACACGAAGACGCGAATCACGGTGCGGAACCTACGTATCCGGGAGGACACCGCCAAATATCTCATCAATTTGGACCCGTCGAGTGCATATTATGACCCCAAAACACGTTCCATGCGTGACAACCCTTTACAGAACGTCCCTCCAGAAGAGGTGCGTGTCGTCGGTCGGTAAATAAGATCAGGGACGCTGACGCATTGCGCATATGTACAGGCGCGGTTTGCTGGAGACAATTTTCTGCGCTACTCTGGCGAGGCACCGGAAGTGCAAGAGTTACAACTGTTTGCATGGCAGTCTGCAGCTCGTGGGAACGACGTCCATTTGAATGCCAATCCAACACAAGGCCAACTTCTTCATGAAGCATACAAGGAGAAGAAAGAGGAACTTCGCGATTCATCAAAAGTCAGCGTGCTCGCCAAATACGGTGGCGAGCAGTACCTGGAGACGGCTCCAAAGGAGTTGCTACATGGCCAGACAGAGGAATACGTCGAGTACTCTAGGGCTGGACAAGTCATTCATGGCAAGGAGCGAGCAAAGGCGAGGACAAAATACCCGGAAGATGGTTCGTCCCTTGCATTCATATAACATATTTACGACATATTGATATCTTCATTTCATAGTTTACATCAACAACCACACGTCCGTATGGGGGTCGTGGTATGATGTAGTGTCAAGTACATGGGGCTATGCTTGTTGTCACTCCGTTGTGCACATCTCATACTGCACTGGTGAGGCCGGAAGGCATGCTGCCGCGGCGTCAACCGCGCAGAACCTGCTCTTGTCGAACAACTCACAACCAGAAGATTCGACGTCGAAGCCTCCAGATGGAGGTGGGGACAAAGGGAAGCAACGCAAGATGGACACTGACGTCGAGGAGGAGCAGAGCAAACTAGCAGAGGAACGTAAACGCAAAGGCAGGGCAACTGAGGGTGATGAGCGATTCCACAAGAAGTCAAAGGCCGAGGAGGATCATGAGAGTAAGAAGTTTGACGTCACGGAGGACGACCTCGGTATGTATCTTGTTGAAATACATTGTGGCCATTTTCTAACTATTAATTACAGAGCGATACCGCCGTGAAAGGGGTCGGATGGAGGATCCAATGGCTAACTACGTTGACAACGATGGAGAGCTCTGATTTATTAACCTACCCCTTGTATCGATCACGTGATTGAAATGAACCACGCTTTCGTTCTTTGCATCCCTTCTTTTAACGAGCAAGTCCTGCTGCCTGTATGCCACAGTTAACCACAGCTTTCTCGCTCTTACTTGGCTTGGGAGCTCGTATATTTTACAACAAATTCTTCTCTCTCCGTGTTCGAGGGATCGAGGATCATGTACTCAGCGGTCTTTGGCAGGGCGTTGCCCTATATTATGTTCTCATGGAGTTTCCCTTTCTCACTCTTCCAGTCGGTTTTGGTATCGGCGCCCGTCTCCTTGTCAACCTCTTTATAACCCACGATGCTGGCGGTTGCGCATGTACCCTTCTCGGTGTAGCCGTCGGCGTCCTCGCTACGGACATCCTCTCCCAACTCCTAGAGGACGGCGACCCCGAAGATGCGTACTACGAAGGTTCTGAAGTGTCCGATTTCCACGTCGACGACGCCTGGTGCAACTCCCAGGGTCGTATTACAACAGCGACCGCGTGCGCGACCACAATCGCCGACGGCGCGCCTTTTTCGAGACCGGCGACCCATCCGTCGCGACGGCGGTGACCAATACCACGACCACGTGGGATTCGCTTTCTGATTGGATCGATCCGAATCACACGATGACCCCGCTCGAGCGCGAAGTTGCCGCGCTGCGCAAGAAGGCGAGCATGGCGGATAGTGAGCGACGAAGGTTTAAGAGGAGAAGCAGTGGGCGCAGGTGCAGGGTAACAAGGCGCGTGCGGCACAGATGGGTTGGCAGGTGAAGAGGTACTCTGCTCTCATGCAGAGCTTCCATCGCGAGGCGGATCTAAGACTACTCGAAGGTCCGTCAGGCTCCCGCTGTGCTGCTGATGCATCCATCTCACGATAATCATCATTGTTCTTATTGCAGCGAATAATGAGCGACATCGACAGGAAGTAGCGTCGATGCAAGCGTCGGCCTCGCAAGTGGCAGGCCCCTCATCATCCAGGTCTCTCATCCCACCCTCACAGCCTTTCGCGATCACCGTCGGCGGACCGAGTCGCGTATCAAAATCGCCACCGAGTCCTCCACCACGTTTGATACCCCCTCCTGAAGAGGAGAAACCGCTGCGATCTGCGATTGCTAAGGGAAAACAACCTGAGCGTCGTCCGCGGCGGATCTCAGCAGGTGCTGACAAGGATGGAAGCGCGATGAAGGCTGGTTCCGTACATACAGGCACGCATCATCATCATCGTCGGCGGGCGGCGTCTGTGCTCAGTCGCCCGAGTGTCCGTATTGAGGTACACGAGTGAGTACAAGGTTCTAGCCGTTTTGTCATCCATCCCAACTGATCCCTGGTCGTTCGTACATAGAACGCCCTCGAGGCGATCGAAAAAGGCATAGCAAGGGTTCCATGCCATTTCACGGTCCGATGTCAAGATGTGTATTTTTCCCCTCTGTGCAAATGCCGGCTGTGGACAGCCGGGTTGTGTACTGTAACAGATGACAGGTCTGCAAGGCGTATATAGTGCTTTTATCTCTCTGTACATGTTGCAGGCTACCTCTAGCGGGAGCCCGACGCTAGGAGAAATTCTGGAAAAGGCGAGATGATGTCTTCTGAAGGGCTACCTCTGTAGATAAACTGTGCAGCTCTGTGAGCCCAGTCGCAGGGTAGCCGTGGGCACCACAAGTAACTTCTCACATTATACGCCCACCAGAGTTCAATTTCATCTTTATGACGCAAGAACAGACTGTAAGGGCATCTAGCGCTTGTGTTCCTGCATACCACGGTTTCCCTCAGCGAGAGTTCATGCACGCATGGCCGGTGCGACAAGTATGACGTTATTCCGTCTCAGACACCAGCGAGATCCCTATTATTTATTTTATTTTATTTGCCTTTTTTTTATGGTCAAAATACAAGGTTCATGGGCCGTGCGCGCTCTCGCCGACTGATCCAGCGCGTGTGGTCAGCATGCCCCGGGTCTTACTGTATCCATTATTCTTCCACACGGATGGTGACCCGGCTCGCTTCGCGACGCCTGTTGCCAGTCCCCTTCATTGGTAGGTGTGCATTAGCCAAGACGAGCAAAATTAGCGCGATCCCTTCGGCCGCAATTAGCTGGCACGGCCCAGCTGCCACAATAGCTGCGGCCCTCCTCGATTGCGTGCCATCATCACACAGCCGACCTTGCGGCGTAAGATGAATACTCGGTGATCACAAATAACATACAAAAGGAACTAGATCTCATCGAAGGGCTGACAGAAGAACGTGTGTTATTGCCTGTGGCGGCCTTCCTCTTCAACCCTTCACTGACCAATTTCCAGCCCCCGTCGCCTTGGCGGGGGCATTGACAAAGGCTCTACCCTGTATGTTTCTCAGGTTTTTGCTGGACACGTCCTTATTTTGTAGTTAGCCATCAGCTGTTTGGCTCATCCACCCTCCGGAAAGCCCGCATCCTAATTCTTTTCCGTTTCTCCTGATCTTATATCCCTGTTATGAACTCTATATTTTCTGCTCAGAAATTGGTACGCGTTATTGATTCGCTGATATCACTCAAGCGGCTGAATGCCCTATGCTCGAACGACGGGACGCTTTCCTTCAGTACCTTGTGGTACGTTCTTTAGGGCCATGGCTGGTAAATAGACTAGCAGTACCACCACTTTCCTCAGATGTCGTTTCTTCCGCCTCCCTCCCTGTGGCATATC